>JAVSCE010010570.1:0-15982 GCA_032199065.1 Smutsia gigantea | reverse complement strand
AAAAACCACTACGTATTTCAATTGTACCAACTCTTCCTTTCCATGTTTCCCATGTTCTCCCCAAGATCCAAGAGAAGAGGCAAAATAAGGATTAGCTTCGTGAAAGAGAAACCCCTACTTACCACAGATGACCCTTTAAAACAATATTGCAATGGGTCAAAGAACAAGGAACTAGATTTTTTTTCATTTGTTTCATTCTTAAAACAATTTTAAGAATGAATAATAATCTGAGCACAGCTAAATGCTGAAACATATTTATTTATTTGCTTATACTGTTTTGGGAGTTTACTCTTACTGACCAGATTAAGGTCAGCAATACTGGCCTTCTCTGACCCTGAGTGCCTTGTTCATTGAAATCCGAGTGTTAGTTCCTGTTTGCACCATTGTACCTGGTTAGAGAAGGTATTTCTAGTCTCCAGAGAGGGAACAATAAGCTACTGTATGTTTGGTCTCCAGAGTTCATTTCTTCATGTTTTCATTAGTTTTATTCATAAGATTCTATTAGAGTCAATTGTTAAATTGCTGGAAACATCCCCAACAAAGGACAAAAAGGTTCTTCTATAAAACAAGAACAGCCCATCCCCTGCCCAGACTCGAAGGACCATAAATTAGTGTAATAAATTGCAGAATATCAGCAAGTAACTTTTCTTCCTACTCTTCTAGGGGCCTGGGATTTGTGAGTCTACATCTGAAAGTAGGTCAGTAACTTAGTCAAAATATCCTACTAAATACAAGTGGGCATTCACTGCTTTGAAAAATTGTAGTCCCACCTAGTTAAATCAGAGTCCATTATGTTCATTTTGATGGATTCAGATTATCAAGTATAATCTGATAATTGAAACGATTGTTGCAATTGTTAAAAATATCCCATTTAAGGTATTCCTCTTTTTACAAAGTTCTTCCTCCACTTCTGGAGTTTATGGTAAGAAGAACATTCCTCAGTTTATCCTGGAGGTTTCATTTGATACATTCCACTTCAGAGTCACATTTCCCATGTGTTTTGACTATCCTAGAATCCCTTTCTATTTTGAATTCAAGGAAGCATTTGGATATAAATCTATTTTGATTCATTTTTACAAAAGCACTTTATCCCAAAAGTGTCAGAATTTGAGAGTATGCCCGGTCATGTAATTTCCAGCCAGGAACATAAAAGCAAATACACCACTTAATATTTATAAAGAATCAAATACTCAGAGCACTAACAATGACAAAAACACATGCAATTCTATGTCAAATGAGAAATTTGAGCATTTTCTTTGGAGCAAGCCTTAATCTTGTCTGAATTATACAATTTTAAATAAAGCAATATGGGGGAAAATTACAACAGACGGTAAAGAAAAGAGGCAATTTTGGGGAATTATAATGTATTGAAAACACACCAAATACTTTCCTCAACTCTGATGAATGGGACAAGCCATATTCTATCTGAGTTTCACATTGGTTTTCTATCCTATATTCTAGCAAAGTCTGAAAACAGCATTGTAACAGGAAGGGATGGAAATGTTGCAAAAATATTTGTTCTACTATACAATGGATGTTTATCTTATTTTAAATATTCCCCAACAGACAGATGCTTAATGGCTCTCATGCACCCTGCTCCTTCTCCTTCTGTAATTTTTGCCCACAGCATCCCCTAAAAACTGCTAGAGTGGCTTTTGCTATTCTTTGGATTTTTAAAAACAAATGGCCAACCGTCTCTCTAACACACAGGTAGAGTGTTCCCAGAACAGTTACGAGGCCCTCTATCAAAAGAGGAAATGAGCAAGAGTGTCTTGGGAGTTCTCCCAACACCCTTCTTTCCTCTCCTGTTGTCAGCATGGCCAGCTCACATTGTCTAAGGATAAGTCATGAACTGTTCCTACTCAGAGACTCACTTTGAAGAACATACTCCAAGGACAAAGAAAAGAAACAATTTCCATGAACTTGTTCATAATAGCATTATTCAAAATGTGGTGACATTTTTTAGGGGTCAGCCCAGCCCATGAGCCATCCCCTCTTCTCTAGGAATTCCTCCCACCCTGTCCACAGGGATGGGGCCTTGGCATCCAAGTCTGTATTGGATAATCCCACCTCCTGATCCACAACTCAACCAGGAATGGGTCTAATGCAAGCTAGGATGTGGAACTGGGACAGAGAATTGCAGGTTAGTCTCTGTATATGGTCAGATTGGTAAAATAAGCACAGGCTGTGGTGTAACTTTATTCCCTACAAGGAGAGACAGGGCAGAGGAAGGAAGAAAGGGGCAGAATCACCAAGAAAACAAACAATAATGAATTGACAACTTTCTGTCTCTTTCCGGTGCTCAAACTGCACTCCTAGCCTTTGACTCCATGATACACCCATCTGTCTTTATAATAAATTAACCTTTCAACTTAAAGTAACTTGAACACTTTTTGTTGCTTATAACTAGAGTCTTAACTGAGACACAATAATGAAAAATCAGAAGCAACTCAACCCAAAATAAGAAAATGATGAAATAAATCACCACATGCTAGTGTAATTATCTTTTAAAGTGAGGAGGTTTCAAACTGTCTATATGGAAACTTGCAGGCCGTAAAGCAGAATCAACATATTGCTTGCAACTTTTAAATTGTAGATTTAGTCAATAAGGACTGGAAAAGCATACAAAGTAATGGAACAGTTACTAAGTATATGGAATTTGGGCAAATATTGCTTATACAACATCTTTAAAATAAAACTTAGATTCACTGGCATTCTGATATAGTAGTTTAATATCCCACTTCAAATCTCTCCCAGAATATTCATTATTCTGATATTGGTGTTCCCTGGCAGTCTTCACCCCAAACTTGGAGGTTGTTCTTGAGTCTTTCTTTTCTCCAAGGAGCCTTTTATTAGAAAATGGTATTTAGAAGTCACAATTATGGGTGTGATTTAAAAATCATCCTTACTTTTATATGGAGAATGGAATAAAAGTGAGTTGATAGGAATTCGAGGAAATGGTTAGGAGGTGGTGTGGTAGTCCACCTGGACCACCAATAAAAGGAATCAGGGATCTTTGGAGAAGAAGCTGATTACAGGTCTGGGGCAAAAAATGTAAAAGACTTGCCTGGAACCTCTTGCTATACCAGACAACCGTGCAGCAATCTAAGACTCCTGGGGTCATGTCAAAAGGACTCAAGAATCAACTTGAAGAGACTCTCACTGGCCCTATGGAATATTGATAAAAAAAAATAATGATTGCAAAAGATTGAAACAGATTAAGGTGCTTAAATCCATGAATTCATAGTGGTATATTTTTAAAGAAACTTTGAAGGACACCAAATGATTTTCTAGGTAGAAAATCCCAAAGAATAATTTTTTAAAAAACTCCTGAAACTAATTAGTGATGATAGCAAGATTACATGATATAAGGTTAGTAAGAAAAAGCCAATCGCTTTTGTCTATACCAGCAATGAATTTGAAATTAAAAACACAGTGTCATTTACATTAACACCAAAAGAAATACTTAGCTAGCTCTCTACCTAATTTCTTTTTGGAATAACCATGTTGCTTTCGTTTGTCCATTCTTTCAGATGAAGGTTAGGATAACTTCCAGATTAAAAAAATATCCTTTTGAGCTGTTGACCGGAACTGCATAAACTTTAAGAGAGAAAACTTCTGGAAAATATCCACATACTAGGATCAGAATTCCCTGCCACCAAGTAGGTCAGAGTTCTGGTACCTTGTTCTCTGTCCACTTTACTCTCTCTTTTTGGGCGCAAAATTCATTTGCATGAGAAAGAAACATTCATTCTCATGGAATTATTATTTAAAATTTGTATTTTAGGAGGCACTTCTGTTGTGGCTGATCTCAGAACTGAAGGTGGGATTTATATAATCAGTTGGTTTTTTGACTAAAATTCCTACACTCTTTGTTGTCCCCTTTCAGTTTTAGTATTTGCTTATATCTTTTTGCATTTAAGAAAGAAAAGACTTAGAGCTTCAGGATGGAATTCTTTTTAGTCATTAAATTTATTGTACTTTTCAGATTTATTTGAAAACATGAAGGTTATATACAACTTATTTGGATAGCTAGCCACCTGGCTTACTTAATCATTTATTATGCTACAGCCTTGGTGACAATGGTCTGCTGCACTTGAAAGTCTATCTATGTATTTCCAATCTTGCATGGTCACACCAAGTGTTGACTTATACCTTAAAATCATTTAGGCACTTTCCTGGGTACCTCATGGACAACCTTTATTTTTCCAGGGTGATGATGACGATAGGTACTGATAACTTTTGCTTTCATTATCTTATCTTCATTCTAACTATCTGTTGTGAAGGACGAGTGTTATTAAACCCCTGTATTACAGCTGTGGAAAATGAGGTTCAGACAGACTACGTGACCGTCCAGGCTAGTAAGTAGTGGAACCGAGCCTTCTGACCATAAAGCCCTGTCTTCACATGACCTCCCCCTATAGTCAAAGAATGCCCCCAGTCGGCTGTCATCCAATCCTTAAAGATTCTTTTCAATACTTGGAATCTTGGGGGTTGTGTGTAGGTTTTTCTTTTAAAAATCTATCTTGAGTAGGTTATAGCTCCCAACTGTTATATTCAGGCTTGGGGTCTCCTTATGTGGGGTAGGATTTAGGGAATTTTACCATCTATCTCTACCACTTGATGCATTGCAATTAGTGTACAGATAAAACCAGCTTAAACTACACACATAGGCCGGATTGGAAGAGTAAAGAAGTCACAAAAGGTCAACCAGAGGAGTAGGTGTGGAAGCAACAAGAAGCAATTCAACCTCTCTGCCTTTTTGAGGTGAGAAAGATATCCTAATAGTGTAAGCCTGTTCTGCTGTTTTTGGTTAAGCATCAATGAGACACCTCCTTCTCCTCTACCTCCCACATCTGCATTCAACCGTCTATAAGTTGGAGATCCTTAGAAAGAACAAAGCTGGCGTGTGTGTGTGTGTGTGTGTGTGTGTGTGTGTGTGTGTGTGTGTAGGGGTGATGATATCATTTCTCCAATGACTTTCAAAATCATACACAAGCTTTCTGACTGCTTCAGGAGATTATAATTCTTGCATCCATTTCTATGTAACATGCTCTTCTTTATCTTCACTTTTATTGAGATGATTTCCCTGTCTTCATACGTTTACCTAGTTTTTGAACCTTTGTTTTGTCCCAATCAATTTTATTTCAATTCCTACTTAATTGTTACACTCTCTAAAGTTTTTCTTTTTTCTCCCTTTGGGAGGTAAACATTTTCTCCTGAAGAATCTTGTGGTCAAGAGAATAAAAAAAGCTCTTCTTTGTAGTTCTCAGAATGAGCAGTTTCTTTTCTTTCTATGCTGTGCTCTGCCAAGCAGTGCTTTAGTGGGCACTCAGTAGATGTTTATTTACTAAAAATAATATAGATTCTAAAAAATAGTACCTCAAATATCACATTCATTCATTTATCTAGTTTCTGGTAGCTCCTTTTATATTGTGCTAAAGTAGAGGTCAGGGGCACAATAAAGCTACATAGAGATTTTTTTAATGAACAGGTTTAATTTTTTGAGCAGTTTTAGATTTACAGAAAAATGAGCAGAAAGGACAGAGTTCCCACCCATCCCTTCACTCTCCCCAGTCTCTCCTATTATTAACATCTTGCTTTAGTGGGATACATCTGTTACAATTGATGAGCCAATATTAACTAAAGCCCATAGTTTATATTAGGGTTCAATCTTTCTATTGTACATTCTATGGGTTTTGGCATATATGTACTGACATATGTCCACTATTTGATTATCAAACAGAGCAGTCTCACTGCCCTAAAAATCCTCTGTGTTCCACCTATTCATCCCTCCCTCTTTCTCCCCCCCTGAGCCTCCTGGAAATTACCCACCTTTTACTGTCTCTGTAATTTTGCTTCTTCCAGAATATCATCTATAATAGTCATGTATGATTCCAAAACGGAATCATACAGTATGTACCCTTTCAAACCAGTTCCTTTCACCTAGCAATATGCATTTGAGTTTCTTCCGTGTATTTTCAGGGCTACAGACTCTTAAAAATTCACCCACAATGTGTACTAAACACCTACTATGGGCCAGGTGGAGTGACAGGTGCTGAGTATACTGAAGTAGACAAGACAAGCAGGATTGCTGTCCTTGACCTAAGCTTTGACATAGTCAGATATGTAGTATCCAGCAACAACAGATGTTCCAAGGCAACAATTCCTGTACCTGTTATGTTAAAGGTCTTCTCTGTCTCCCCAGAGGAAATCATTTGCTTATATCATCAACTGTGAGAACATCAATGGTAACCACAAGATACACCATGTTCCCTACTGACCAGTTCCCTCTTCTCACTGTAACTGGAATTAGCCAGTCTGGTTCATAGTGTAGATCCTGATCTAACTCTTGGCTGCAAAATCTGATGCAGCGAGAGAAAGGCAACTGCCCCAAAAGGTGGTCTTCACCTCTTCTCTTAGCCTGGAGCAGAACTGGATCTTCCCTCCTACTAAATGACTAACATACATCAATTTATTTCTGCTGTAGTTAGTAATAAAATCTAAAACTGTAGTTAAACTTTCAAAAAGTAATTTATGAGTCACCAGTAATATTGATATAAATAAAACTTAAGGCATCCTCCAAGTCATTCGTTGGTTTCTACCTCAAGATAGGTAAGATGCATCTTGTTTCACTTAAGAATATTTCACATGTTAAAGTTTTGTTAGTTTGCTTATTATTGTTCACTTTTAAGATGGAACTAAAGAGATGGGTCTTCATTATAGTAATAGTTTCAGGTTTTCTGTGAATGTAGAACATAATGTACCCTAATTTAAGGTACTTATCTTTTGATAAGATTGGATAATGTTAAAAATAGAATATACTACCAAAGCAGTAGTATATATATAATTAGAAACTATACTGCTAAGAACATGAAAATGTACATCAGATTAGTAAATTATATAAGGGCCTTTTCTTTTCTTTAAGCCTTGGGGTTTTCTGTACTAACAGGTATATTTACAGAGTCATGAAAACTAAACCAGTTTTAACCAGATTAGAAGAGTCTATGGACTACATATGATGATCTCATGATGCCTGAAGAAATGAATTGGATAATTAAGTTTGATAAATACATGAACAAATGATAATACTGAGATACCCTACTTGTCACTGAATACTTCCCTAGTTTTATTTTAAAGTCTTAGGCCCACAAAAGAGGACTGTGAAAATGGTTATTGAATTGCAAAGAATGTGAACACTCACAAAAAGACAATTCTTTTCATCCCTACTGCAAGAAAGAAATCTATAAATGAAAGATAAGAAAATCTGGTAAAGGGCTTTATATAATATATTCATTTTATATCAAGTATGTGCATCTGTTTATGACAAAAAATTTTCTACACCACGTATAGGAAGGGGACATGATGATTTCAATTATTCAGGACCATAACTATTGGTATAAAGAAGAGCATTTAAAAATGAGAACTATTTAAGATAATAGCTTGTTTTTTCTCCTGTGGCCTTTCTGCACAATGCAGAATGCAGCTGAAGTTTTTGTCTTAGAGACAATCTGTATTCTCTTTGATTACAAGCCCATTATATATTTTTTCCCTTCATGAGCCTTCTATCCTTAGATGTCTTAATCATGGCTGCTGTTTCCTTTCTTCAAGGAGGGAAGTAATATATGGAAGAAGTAGAAAAGTGTGGTTGGATGAATGGGTATGCAGGGCTTGCCAGACCCTAGGATAGGTGCTGTGGGGGACTCGGGGTGAGCAAGTGCTTTCATTCAGGCAGTGAGGGAATCAGCCAGTGCTTCCTGGAGCCATATCGGAGCCAGAGGTTCAGGAAAATGAGTCATACTGGTCCTCTCTTTACATAACATTTTGATATCATCAAACATAATTATCTATATTTTGTATAAACTTATATTTTTAAAAAATGTTTATATAAAATACAAAATGTAGCTTTCAATATGTATTAGATATGGTACATTCTGAAAGGTACATTTTTAAATTTTTTTCCAGGGTTCATGTAAATAATCATTCTTTTTTTTATTGCAATAAAGTTGGTATACATTATTTTGTTGGTTTCAGATGTACAACATAGTGACTCAATAATTGTATACCTTACCAGATGCTTGCCACAATAAGTATAGTTACCCCATTATCATACCAAGATATTATAGTATTATTGGTTGAATTCTCCATGTTGTACTTTCATTCCTATGTCGAACTTATTTTACAATTTGCAGTTTGTACCTCATTATATCCTTTACCTATTTCACCCATCCCCCACAGCCTTACCTATGGTAACCAACAGTCTGTTGTCTATATTTGTGGGTCTATTTCTTTTTTGTTTGTTTTTTAGATTCCACATATAAGTGAAATCATATAGAATTTGTCTTTCTCTGCTTAGCTTATTTCACTTAGTTTGTAAAATATATTTTTTAAAAGATGGTAGGATGTTTTAGGTTAAAAAAGACTAATGGGTTAACAACCAAATGCAAAGGATGACACTTAACTGGGTACAGATTTGAAAATACCTGATTACTGAGTTATTGGGTGCTCCTTAAAATTTGTGACTCAGATGCATGCCTCCCTTGCCTCACCGCCTTCCCTACTGGAAAGGACAACAGGGTGGTATAAACCCTGTGCTGAGAGGAAGAGACATCTGATTAGGGCAAGAGTAGTCAGCAAAGTTTCCAGAAGAATCTTTACAGGATGAGTAGGATTTGTGCCTGTCAGAGACAGTTGAAGAGAGAGGGGAAACACAGGTGCAAAACAGGCACCTCAAGCAGAAAGAACAGGACGAGGGTGTCAGCTGTGCAGACATGAGGGCTGCAAATAGCAGCAGGCCAATTAATTTGGGGATGGGATACATATAAGGTACTAATGGGAGAAGGAGCTGAAGACAGACATTTAGATCCTTCTGTGAACTGCCTCTGTGTTTCATTCAGGAGGCAATGGGGAGCTACTGAAAAATTATTTCTTTGGGTTTTTAATGGAAACTCATTTTCAATGTTTTCTTAAATTATTTTTAAGCACTTTCATAGAAGTAGTTTAAAATTTTAAATGTACGCTTGCTGTTTAAGATACATGCCATTTCTAAATCCACTGTAAAGGGATGTGAGTGAAAAATAGGCTATCAAAGAGAAGTTTAGAACAAGTAAGTTAAAGACTTGGTGATTGATAATAAGCACAATTCCTACGCAGTCTGGATTTTCCAGGATAGTATCAATTTTTCATCCTATTATTTTATTAGTACATTATTTTCCCCCTTCAACTTTTTACAGCTTTGTAAAATTGTAATTGATGTTCAATAAATGGCACATATTTAAAATGTACTGTTTATCAGTTTTGACGTATGTATACAACTGCGGAACCATCACCGCAATCAGGTAATGCACGTATCACCCCAAAAGTTTCCCCAGGACCCTTTGTAACCCATCCCTTCTCCCTCTCTCCCTCTATCCCCATTCCCAGGTAACCATTGATCTGTTCTCTATTAGCATAGGTTAAGTTTGTGTGTTTCAGAATTTTATATAAATGGAATTATGCAATCTGTAGTGAATATACTACCTTCTATGAGACACCTTCTAAAAATGTAGAAGAATGTTCTGGAGTAAAAGAGACTAAAGCGACAACCAAATGCAGTGGACGAAACTTGACTGGATGCTAGTTTGGAAACATTAGACAATACAAGGGAGGATTTGAATAAGACTAGACACTACATGGCAATAGGGAATAACTATTAATTCTCTTGGTTGTGAAATGGTAATTTATGTGGGAAAATATCCTAACATTGTTGAGGCATTTGTAAAATGTCTGGTTTCTGCAATTTATATTCAAATGGTTCAGAAACATAAGTAAGTAATGAGGAACCACTTTGAAAACTGTTGAATCTACCTAATAGTTATATGGATGTTCATAAAGTTTCTTTTCAAGTTCTTTGTATGCTTGAAATTTTTTTATAATAAAAATTGCCAGAGGGGGAATGACTGAAAATTAAAACTCCAGACTGTCCTGGAAAATCTAGGCCTTAATCAACCACCAACTTTTTTTCTGACTTCTAAATCTCTAACTGATATCTTCTCTTCATCACTGCACATCTAATTTAGAATAAGCATACACTTAACTAAGAGCAACAGCGAATCATGAACTTCACCTCACATGATATGTAAAAATTAACTTAAATTTGATCATAGGCCTAAATGTAAGACCTAAAACTATAAAATTTCTAGAAGAAACAGAAGAGAAAGTTGTAGTGACCTTAGGTTTGGCAAAGATTTCTTAAATATAAAAAGCAGATATAAAAGAAAAATATCAAAAAATTGGGCTTCATAAAAATTAAAATATAAATTAAAACCACAATATGATACCACTACACATCTGATAAAATGGATAAAATTAAAAAGACTGATGATACCAAATGTTGGGAGAATGTGGAAAACTGGAACTCTCAGGTACCAATAGTGGGAATTCTAAATGATATCACCACTTTGGAAAACAGTTGAACCACTTCTTAAAAAGTTAACTATATACCAACCAAATGACCCAGCCATTCAACCCTTCGATATTGACCCAAGAGAAATGATATCATAAGTCCAAACAAAAGCTTGTCCACAGATGTTCACAGTAGCTTTACTTTTAATGGTCTAAAAGTGGAAATAATTCAAATACATATCAACAGGTGAATAGATAAATTGTGGTATACCCACACAATGAAACTTAGCAATGAAAAAGAACAAATCATTGATACAGGAAGGGAAAAAAATCCTCAAAATAATTGTGCAGGAAAACCTATATAATCTTGGGTGTGGTGATGATTTTTTTAGATACAACACCAAAGGCACAACTGATGAAAGAAATAATTTATAAGCAGGACTTCATCAAAGTTGAAAACTGCTCTGCAAAAGACGTCACAAGAGAATGAGAAGATAAGTCATAGACTGGGAGAAAATATTTGCAAAAGATACATCTGATAAAGGACTCTTGCCTATGCCTCTGCAGGTTAGAGATTACAGCTGGCAGCAGACGGATGCTGCGGTCTTTACCTCTGTGCCCCTCCGAGGCGTCTGCATCAGAGGCGCGGATGTCTTCTGCACAGAAAACTATCTGAAGGTCAAATGTCCTCCATTTCTATTTGAAGTGTTTCTCTATGCTCCCATAGACGATGAGAACAGCAAAGCCAAGATTGGGAATGACACTACTGTTTTCACATTACATAAAAAAGAAGCAGCCATGTGGGAGACCCTTTCTGTGTCAGGTGTTGACAAAGAAATGATGCAAAGAATAAGGGAGAAATGTATTTTACAAGCACAAGAAAGAGCAAAGGAACCTATGAAAGCAAAAGCTGCAGCAAGGCAGGAAGATCATACACATTAAATGTCGTGATGAAGACTGAAGAAAAAGAGAGGAAAAAAATAGAAGATATGAAAGAAAGTGAACAGATAAAAGCAACTGAAGAATTGGAAGCCTGGAAAGAACAGCAAAGAAGAGTTGAAGAACACAAAAGAATTCAGAGAGAAGAGAAATTACATCAACAAGAGAAGCTAATTGAAAGAGAAAAAAAATTAAAACAGAAAAGTCATACTAGGAATCTTGCCACAAAAGGAAGAAATTCAGAAAACATGTTTTTTGAGAAGTTAAAGGAAGACAGTATTCCTGCTCCTCGTTCTGCTAGTAGTATTAAAATCAACTTCACGCCTCGAGTATTCCCAACTGCTCTCCGGGAATCACAAGTAGCAGAAGAAGAGTGACTACACAAACAAGCAGAGGCAAGAAGGGCAATGAACACTGATATTCCTGAACTTTCTGATTTAAAAGAAGAAGAAAAGAATCCAGAATGGCTGAAGGACAAAAGAAACAAATTGTTTGCAACAGAAAACTATTTGGCAGCTATTAATGCATACAACTCAGCCATAAGACTAAATAATAAGATCCCACTATTATATTTGAATCCGGCTGCTTGCCACCTAAAACTAAAAAACTTACACATGGCCATCGAAGATTCTTCTAAGGCACTAGAATGACTGACACCACCTGTCGCAGAAAATGCTATTGCAAGAGTGAAGGCACATGCACGACATGGAACAGCATTCTGCCAACTAGAATTGTATATAGAAGGCCTACAAGATTATGAAGCTGCACTTAAGATAGATCCATCCAACAAAATTGTACAAAATGATACTGAGAAGATTCGGAATATAATTCAAGGAACAGAACTAAAATTTTAGTGACTACTAGGTATTATTTTAAGTTTTTTTAAAACTAACTGGAGACATTAGAAATCACTTTCTCTTTAAGTTCTCTATTTCTGTAAAAGGTAAAAATGTAAATCTTTAGAAAAGGAAAAAGAAAAGGACTCTTGCCCAAAATATACAAAGAACTCATAAATTTCAACAATAAGAAAACAACCTGATTAAAAAATGGTCCAAAGATCTTAATAGACACCTCACCAAAAAAGATGTACAGATGGCAACCGCACCTTATATCATCAGGAAAATGCAAATTAAAAGAACAGAGAGATACTACTATACACTTATTGGAATGGCCAAAATCTGGAATATGGAGAACAACATATGCTGACAAGGTATGGAGCAACAGGAACTCACATTTATTGCTAGTGGGAGTGCAAATGGTACAGTCACTTTGGAAGACAATTTGGTGGCTTCTTACAAAACGAACCCTACTCTTACCATATGATCTAACAGTTGTCTTCCTTGGTATTTACCCAAAGTTGAAAACTTATGTTCATACAATACCTTGCACACAGATAATTATAGCAGCTTTATTCATAATTGCTAAACTGAAAATAACCAAGATGTCCGTCAGTAGGGAATAGATACATAAACTGCGGTACATCCAGACAATGGAATATTATTCAGTGCTAAAAAGAAATGAGCTATCAAGCCATGAAAGCAGATGGAGGAATCTTAAATGCATATTACCAAGTGAAAGAAGCCACCGTGAACAGGCTACATACCATATGATTCCACCTACATGACATTCTGGGAAAGGCACAACTGTGGAGACAGTAAAAAGATCCATGGTTGCCATTTTTTAGCAATGAGATAGGAATATATGGAGCACAGAAGATTTTTTGAGCAGTGAAATGAGTGTATATATTATAATGGTGTATACATGCCATTACAAATTTGTCCAAACCCATAGAATGTACAATATGAAAGGTGAACCCTAACATCATCTATGGACTTTGGGTGGTTATCATGTGTCAATGTAGATCCATCAAGTTGTAACAAATGTACTATTCTGGTGGGTGATGTTGATAACAGGGGGAGGCCATGTATGCATGTGGGTGGGGGTATATAGGAAATCTCTGTACCTTCCTCTGAATTTTGCTGTGAACCTAAAACTGCTATAAAAATAGAGTCTATTAAAAAATTATGCCAAGTGAAGCCAGACAAAATGGACTTCTCTTCTATTTCCTTGTGGTGGTGTTTATTATTTTTTTAATATAATTTATTTTATTATCATTAATTTACAATTACATGTGCAATATTACGATTATTAAACTACCCCTTCATCAGGTCCCCCCCACCAACCCCATTACAGTCACTGTCCATCAGCGTAGTGGGATGCTATAGAATCACTACTTGTCTTCTCTGAGTTGTACTGCCCTCCCCGTGCCCCCCCAACATTACATCTGCTAATCGTAATGCCCCTTTTTCCCTCTTATCCCTCCCTTCCCGCCCATTTTCCCCAGTCCCTTTCCCTTTGGTAACTATTAGTCCGTTCTTGGGTTCTGTGAGTCTGCTGCTGTTTTGTTCCTTCAGTTTTTTTCTTTGTTCTTATACTCCACATATGAGTGAAATCATTTGATACTTGTCTTTTTCGGCTTGGCTTATTTCACTGAGCATAATACCCTCTAGCTCCATCCATGTGGTTGCAAATGGTAGGATTTGTTTTCTTCTTATGGCTGAATAATATTCCATTGTGTATATGTACCTCTTCTTTATCCATTCATCTACTGATGGACACTTAGGTTGCTTCCATTTCTTGGCTATTGTAAATAGTGCTGCAATAAACATAGGGGTGCATCTGTCCTTTTCAAATTGGGCTGCTGCATTCTTAGGGTAAATTCCTAGGAGTGGAATTCCTGGGTCAAATGGTATTTCTATTTTGAGTTTTTTGAGGAACCTCCATACTGCTTTCCACAATGGTTGAACTAATTTGCAGTCCCACCAGCAGTGTAGGAGGGTTCCCTTTTCTCCACATCCTCGCCAACATTTGTTGTTGTTTGTGTTTTGATGTTGGCCATCCTCACTGGTGTGAGGTGATATCTCATTGTGGTTTTAATCTGCATTTCTCTGATGATTAGCGATGTGGAGCATCTTTTCATGTGCCTGTTGGCCATTTGAATTTCTTCTTTGGAGAAGTGTCTATTCATGTCCTCTGCCCATTTCTTAATTGGATTATTTGCTTTCTGTTTGTTAAGGTGCATGAGTTCTTTATATATTTTGGATGTCAACCCTTTATCAGATACGTTTTTTATGAATATATTCTCCCATACTGTAGGATGTCTTTTTGTTCTACTGATGGTGTCCTTTGCTGTACAGAAGCTTTTCAGCTTGATATAGTCCCACTTGTTCATTTTTGCTTTTGTTTCCCTTGCCCGGGGAGATATGTTCATGAAGAAGTTGCTCATGTTTATGTCCAAGAGATTTTTGCCTATGTTTTTTTCTAAGAGTTTTATGGTTTCATGACTTACATTCAGGTCTTTGATCCACCTTGAGTTTACCTTTGTGTATGGGGCTAGAGAGTAGTCCAGTTTCATTCTCTTACATGTAGCTGTCCAGTTTTTCCAACACCAGCTGCTGAAGAGGCTGTCATCTCCCATTGTATATCCAAGGCACTTTTATCAAATATTAATTGACTGTATATGTTTGGGTTAATGTTTGGATTTTCTATTCTGTTCCACTGGTCTGTGGGTCTGTTTTTGTGCCAATACCAAATTGTCTTGATTACTGTGGCTTTGTAGTAGAGCTTGAAGTCAGGGAGTGTAATTCCCCCTGTTTTATTCCTCCTTCTCAGGATTGCTTTGGCTATTCGGGGTCTTTTGTGGTTCCATATGAATTTTAGAATTATTTGTTCCAGTTCATTGAAGAAAGCTGTTGGTAGTTTGATAGGGATTGCATTGAATCTGTAGATTGCTTTAGGTAGTATAGCCATTTTGACAATATTGATTCTTCCTAGCCAAGAGCATGGGATGCATTTCCATTTGTTAGTGTCCTCTTTAATTTCTCTTAGGAGTGTCTTGTAGTTTTCAGAGTACAGGTCTTTCACTTCCTTTGTTAGGTTTATTCCTAGGTATTTTATTCTTTTTGATGCAATTGTGAATGGAATTGTTTTTCTGATTTCTCTTTCTGTTAGTTCATCATTAGTGTATAGGAAAGCAACAGATTTCTGTGTGTTAATTTTGTATCCTGCAACTTTGCTGAATTCAGATATTAGTTCTAGTAGTTTTGGAATGGATCTTTAGGGTTTTTTATGTACAGTATCATGTCATCTGCAAATAGTGACAATTTGACTTCTTCTTTACCAATCTGGATGCCTTGTATGTCTTTGTTTTGTCTGATTGCTGTGGCTAGGACCTCCAGTACTATGTTGAATAACAGTGGAGAGAGTGGGCATCCCTGTCTTGTTCCCGATCTTAGATGAAAAGCTTTCAGCTTCTCGTTAAGTATGATGTTAGCTGTGGGTTTGTCATATATGGCCTTTATGATGTTGAGGTACTTGCCGTCTATACCCATTTTGTTGAGAGTTTTAATCAGGAATGGATGCTGAATTTTGTCAAATGCTTTTTCAGCATCTATGGAGATGATCATGTGGTTTTTGTTCTTCTTTTTGTTGATGTGGTGGATGATGTTGATGGATTTTGGAATGTTGTACCATCCTTGCTTGCATCCCTGAGATGAATCCCACTTGATCATGGTGTATGATCCTCTTGATGTATTTTTGAATTCGGTTTGCTAATATTTTGTTGAGTATTTTTGCATCTACGTACTTCAAGGATATTGGT